>CM053036.1:92522193-92553958 GCA_028564925.1 Lithobates sylvaticus | reverse complement strand
CGATTTTTCATGTTCGTGTCCCATAGACTTTAATAGGGTTTGAATGTTCGCTCAAACTTTTTGCCTGTTCGCATGTTCTAGGTGTTCGGCTCATCCCTAGAGGTGACCATCTGGCTTGAGTGAGGAATCTCCTGTTCCAAGGTCATCATCTTAATGCGAATGCTGCTTGCTGAAATTTGATTGCACAGAGATTGAAAGGAAGGAAGCTACAGTTAGCTTTGTCTTCATTACTGGTGGAGACTCAAAGCCCCCAAGTATTCCACTTATCACAGAATATGGACTAAATTTCGGGAGATGTCATTGAAGAATAAGTGGGAACAGTAAGAAACAAACAGCAATAGTATGGGTTTTCTTAATTTGGCCTTGGATTTGGGACTCCATTAAGCTATAATACCTTAAGAGTGCAAGTTTCTGATCTGTTGACTTTAACAAAAGAATGCTGGGCTTCCCATCTGCTAGGGTAACAGTTCCTCCGAGAAGGCATGAAGATTTAATTGGGCCGTTGGGGCCCATATATTTCACAAATTGGACTTACCCTTAGTTCTCCGGAGGCTTGTTGAACCGTGGCAGCGGCTAAGATTGCTGAATTTGAACAAAATTGTTGCTTCTGATAAAATGTTTTTACTTGTAAAAGTTCTAAGTAAGATTTTAGACATCTAGGTGTGACTAACAGACCGTTAAGAAGTTCCAAACACTTGCATCTAAACTCCTTCCTCCCCCTCCTTTCCGGTGAAGCCAGGATGCACGGTCGCTTAGTAGCTGATAAATTAGACAGATACAGTGGCGAAATTACCAGGGTCGCAGTAGTCGCACTTGCGACTGGGCCCTTGAATTCTGCCACGGTAGGGGGGCCCGTCGCCTGGGAGATAGTACACTCACAGGTCATTCACGGGGACACAGTCCTCCCCTGCCCACACTTATGGGCACACTGCACAGTCCCCTTCCTCTCCACCCTCCCTCACGGGCACAGTTCCCGCCCACTCCACCTATCCTCTTCGCCCACTCTGCCCATCCTCCCTGCCTGCACTCACGGGCACACTGCACAGTCCTTGTCTGCTCCACCCTCACTCACGGGCACAGTCCCCGCCTGCCCCACCCATCCTCTCCGCCCTCCTGCACATGCACAGTCCCCGCCTGCTCTGCCCATCCTCTCTGCCCGCCCAAGCAAGACCTAGCAAGGTGGGGGGGAAGCAAGTGATCTGCAAGTAATCTGTATGTGAGTGGCACTGATCCCATCCCTCATATCAACATTGCTACTGATTCCCCCCCACAAAACTACCACTGCTGCCACTGATACCCCCCAGCACTGCTACTGCCACTGATACCCCCCACCACCACTACTGCAACTGACTGATACCCCCCAGCACCACTACTGCCACTGATACCCCCCACCACCATTACTGCCACTGATACCCCCACCACCCCCACCACCCCCACCACTACTACTGCCACTGATACCCCCACCACCACCACTACTGCCACTGATACCCCCACCCCCACCAATACTGCCACTGATACCCCCCACCACCACCACTACTAGATGCAGGAGAAGCTGCCAAAGCCAAAGAGGAGGAGACACAGGGTTCAGCCACCGTCTGAAGGAAGCGCTGCCTGCGACCTAGATGGGGTAAGTGTAGGGCTGGTGACCGACTGACCGGGGGAGGGTGCCTGTGACCCGACTGACTGAGTAGAGGGGGGGGAGGATTGTTTTCCACCCCTCCAAAAAATATACCACCAGCTGCTACTGGATGGCATTAAAGTTCATGTGCGTGTAAAGGCAGGTGCCCCTTTACTTTTGGTAATATAGTGTATATATGTCATTTTTCAGATATGTTAAACTGTCTTTGTGGGCTTTTATGTGCTCAGTCCAATGGGGAGGATTTCTTCATTTTGGTAAACGTTCCTATGCATTCATAAGAATTGATTTAGAACAGCAATTTCTGTTCTTGGTTACTATGAGATCATTTACCATCACCCCAAACAACACGTGGAACACTGAGAGCCAGTTAGTAAATCTGAGCGAAGTACTTCACAGCATGCAATGCTGGATATAAATATGTCTGCAGCTATATTTAAACTAATCTGTGTATGCATGTGACTTGCTCTGGGATCTAATGTTTTTGTATCCTACTTCCCAAATTAGATCAACATATGGAACACACAAGTTTATTTTTATATCACTGTACTTCTTCCAAGGCATATGAATAAATTAACAACAGAAGGTATAAAATATAGACATCCAGTAAATATATTTCATCTTATTTTATTTTAAATGTTTCCCAGACTGGTCCTCTGAGACCATTTAATGTCCTTACTTATCAGGGCCGTCTTTAAGGCAGGGCAAAAGGGACAGATGCCCTGGACCCTGTCATTGTTGTGGGGCCCAAAGCAGCTGCCTCATACTTGCCAACTATCCCAGTTTAAATTCCCTTGTTCTTTTGAAGTTTTAGTCCTGTGCTGTGTCCCGATATCTCAGTGTGAAGTACTGGTACTATTGCTGTCCAGCTCTGCCTTATTGTTGTGTACAGATCTCACCTGCAGACCCTGTGTTTACATGTAAATAACCGGCATTCATATGTAAATAGTGGTGGCATTGATAAGTAAATAGCTGCGGCCGGTGGCATTGATAAGTATATCATATGATAAGTAAATAAAGTGGCATATGATAAGTAAATAAAGGTGGCATTCATATGTATATCATGCCCCCCTGCAGTGAGGAGATAATGTGCTGCAACCCCTAGCAACCCATCAGTGAGCAGTAATACTGTACAGTAATCTCTAGCAACCAATTAACAAGCAGAAATCATTTGCTGTAACCTCTAGCAACTAATTAGTGAGCCATAATGTGTGCTGTAACCTCTAGCAACTAATTAGTGAGCCATAATGTGTGCTGTAACCTCTAGCAACTAATTAGTGAGCCATAATGTGTGCTGTAACCTCTAGCAACTAATTAGTGAGCCATAATGTGTGCTGTAACCTCTAGCAACTAATTAGTGAGCCATAATGTGTGCTGTAACCTCTAGCAACTAATTAGTGAGCCACAATGTGTGCTGTAACCTCTAGCAACTAATTAGTGAGCCATAATGTGTGCTGTAACCTCTAGAAACCAGTCAGTAAGCAGTAATGATATGCTATAACTGCTGGCAACCAATTGCAATTGTTGCCTGATCTCATACAGTAAACTGATTTTAAGTCTAGCTGCTATTTATTGTATGCCTCAGAGCAGGTGGAGAGTGAATTCTCATGAGAGGGGGCCCAAGAACATTTTTGCCCGGGTCCAATCAATATTAAAGATGGCCCTGTTACTTATGATCAGTTTTACTGCTTCAAAGCACTGGTTGGGTAACAAACACTGCAATTTCCCTAAAAGATAATGGCAACCTGGATACCATATATTATGTCCCGTGGAAGACGTCGATATCAGAATACCCCTGTACAAAGGCACATATTGTGCCCCTCTTTTTTTACTGTTTTTGTTCTCTTTGCATGTACATGTTCTCTTGTCACATAGTAGATTGTGCCCCTAGGAGGAACTGACAGGCATTTGAGCTGTGTGGTCTAAAAAGATCGGCAAATCTTTTTTTTGGGTCACCTTTTGCTGTTTTTACTCCAGGTATAATGCTTTTAAGCACTAGCACCATACTTGTATCATAATTCAATCTCCCAATAGCATAAAATAATTCCCAGCATAATAATCATTTTCACCAACATAATATCCCTCAGAACTATAAATAGTATTCCTTATCACCAGCAGCATTATGATATGCAAGCAGTTTGCAGGTGTTTTCCGGGTCTTGGCAATAATTTGTTGGTGACCTGCAGCAAAAGCTTGAATTGAGATAAAGTAAGCTCAGACGGATGTTTATTAAGAAGAGCTACCAGTGGATTGGGCAACAATGTGGTCTGAAAAAAAGTTGACATCGTTACAAAAATGTTAGACCAAAATTTGGTGACCACCAGGTATGTCCAATAGATGTGGTGTTTATGCATTTATGTCTCCACAGCCACTGAAGCACGTGGAAGGATAATTTAGTATGTAGTTAGCAATGTGCACTAGGACTAGATGCCAGCGGGTCAGTATTATATGTTTTTTGTGCTAGAACGTTTTAACCACTTCCCATCCAGGCCAATTCTGACATTTCTCTCCTACATGTAAAATTCATAATTTTTTTGCTCAAAAATTACATAGAACACCCAAACATTATATATGTTTTTTTAGTAAAGACCCTAGAGAATACAATGGCGGTCATTGCAACGTTTTTTCTCGCACGGTATTTGCACAGCGATTTTTCGAACACGTTTTTTTCAGAAAAAAAAACAATTTCATGCTTAAAAAAAAACAAAACAGTAAAGTTAGCCCAATTTTTTTTTAATAATGTGAAAGATGAAGATACGCCGAGTAAATAGATACCCAACATGTCACGCTTCAAAATTTGGTATTTAAAAATCCCCATAGGCGACGCTTTAAAATGTATTACTGGTTACATGAGGAGGTCTAGGGCTAGAATTATTGCTCTCGCTCTAACGTTCGCGGCGATACCTCACATGTGTGGTTTGAACACCATTTTCATATGTGGGCGGGGCTTACGTATGCATTCACTTCTGCGTACGAGCTCACGGGGACAGGGGCGCTTTAAAAAATAATTTTTTTTCTTATTGTTAATTTTACTTTTTAGTTTGACACTTTAAAAACAAAAAAAAAATTGATTACTTTTATTCCTATTACAAGGAATGTAAACATCCCTTGTAATAGGAATATGACATGATCGGACCTATTAACAGTGAGATGTGGGGTCAATAAGACCCCACATCTCACCTCTAGGCTGGGAAGCCTAAAATAAAAAAAAAACCGATCACCTTTATTTGAATGCAGAGGCTGGGCGTGACGTCATAACATCGCGCCCGGCCTCCGAACGATCATAGAGACTCCGGCGACCATCTGGTCCGCTGGAAATCTCTATGATCACCATCCAGGGGCCGGCGGATCCTGTGTCCGACTCACCGATGGAAGCGGTGAGTCGGAAGAAGCACCGGAGGGCAGCGGGGGGGACGTCCCCTCCCGCCGCCCGTAAGAACGATCAATTGGCGGAACAGCCGCTATGATCATTCTTATGGTGCAGGGAATCGCTGGCTGAAAACGGCAATATCTGAATGATGTCTGTAGCTGCCGGCATCATTCAGATATCCCCCCTGGAAGTCAAGGACGTCCCTGGACGCCCTACGGGCGCAAAGTGGTTAAGAAGAGGACCTAGTCGCTGACAAAATCTCCCTCCAACAATACAACTCTAAAGCCTCGTACACACGATCGGATTGTTTGCCAACAAAACCATGGAATTTTGTCCGATGGGCGTCGGCCCAAACTTGTCTTGCATACACACGGCCACACAATTGTTGGCCAACAATTACGAAAGTAGTGACGTACTATGTTGTTTTTCAGTTCTTTAGCGCCACTCTTTGGGCTCCTTCTGCTAATTTCATGTTAGTAGAAGTTTGGTGAGTGTTGATTCGCACTTTTCATTTCTCGCTTTTCAGTTAGTTTCTGAACGGCTAATAAATAAATTGAACTCAAATCACATGACATACTGAGTTGCCATCATCCCTAAACATAGTAAATGACCAACCTCTTCTTTTTGCCCTGAGGGGAGAGACAATTCGATTCCCTTGGGGGTCCATATATCCACTCAGGAGTCCAAAATTTTTGGCCCTGAGTGGTTATCAATATGCCAGTGGTTTTAGTCCTTTTTGGGGGAGGTTTATGGTGATTTGCATGACTTTGGTCGTGTGTAATACCCCTTTTCTCCCCCTCCACTTAGGTTCCCTCCTGTGTCCTATACCTTGGAGTCGATCTCATGAGCCACATGAGTGAGACTTAGGGACATTGTCCACGCTCAGGCTTTTTGGATTTTTTCCATCTCCCCTTGTGTCTCCTTTTTGGTGCAGTGTTTGGTCCTGATCACCCACTCATGGGACGATCGGCTGCAGGGATTCTGTTTGGTCCTCCGAGCAGTTCCCCGGGGTCTGGTCAATTGCATGAGTGGATGTTTTTTTTTCAACATCAGGATACAGCCTTTTCTTCCCCCCCAGGCAGCATTTGATACACTCAGTGTACCTATGCGGCTGTCTCCCCGACCACCGCGGGCTAGGCGCTTGCGCGTCCTGTGGTTTATGGAAGTATGGGAGGTTTCTAGGCCCTGCTTCAGTGCATATTGCACGGTTACGTCGGCTCTATGGTCTCCATGGCGCCGGACGCTTTCTTGCGCATGCGCACTTGAGCCCAGCACTGCATCATGGTCCTGGTAGTTTATCCGGGACATGATGCAGCCCATGGGTGGGACGTATCCCGATGACGATGTGCGCCGCTTGCGCGCAGCGTCATCGTTTGACGCCCCTAGGGGCAGGACGGTTCCGGGAACATCATTTAAAAGGACGCCTGAGACGGTACTCTGCGTCATTTCCCTCCACAGCTTGGAGCTGTAGGAGCTGCTCTCCACTACCCATTCTGGTCTTGGTTGGAGGATCCTTCCTGGGAAATTTGTTCTATACAAATCTTTGGGGTGAGTCTAGGTTACCTTGGCTGGGCGGTTTCTTTATTCTGCCCAAAACTTTGTGGGTTTTCTGACACTTTATTCTCTCCCCTTTTGTTTTGTTTTCCCAGCTATGATATATTCAGTTTTTTTAAAACGCCTTGCTGAGTTATCCAATACCCTTTATAGGCCGTCTTGTGGGGAGTTGTTGGAATATTATGTTCCCCTCCTATTGGTGGACATCCATTCAGATCCTTGAGAAGTGAAAGGGAAGCAATATCATACAAGATATGTCTGTATTATAATGTAAGTGTGTTTGTAAACATTACTTTCTTTATCCTCTTCGCGCCCGCGCTATAGCCGAAAGACGGCTGCAGCCCGGACGCTCTCTGCTGGGAGGACGTCCCTGGACGTCCTCTTGTTTACTTCCCTAATGCGCGCTCCTGAGAGCGCGCATCGGGGAAGTTCTGTGCTTGCCGTGTCCGTCGGACACAGCCGGTCACAGATCGCTGTAAACGGCCAATCACAGCGGCCGTTTACAGCGAGATCGGCATGTCCAATGAGAGATGATCTCATATGTAAACATATGAGATCATCTGTCAGCGCCGCTCTCCCTCCTCACACAGACAGCGTGTGAGGAGAGAGAGATGAACGGCTGCAGCAGCCGTAAGTAAAAAAAAAAAAACGAAATGTGCAATCTTTGTCCCCACCTGTGTCCCCATCCATCTGTCCCCACATGTGTCCCCATCCATGTGTCCCCATCCATCTGTCCCCACCTGTGTCCCCATCCATCTGTCCTCATCCATCTGTGTCCCCATCCATCTGTCATCTGTCCCCATCCATCTGTCCCCATCCGTGTCCCCATCCATCTGTCCCCATCCATCTGTCCCCATCCATCTGTCCCCATCCATCTGTCCCCATCCATCTGTCCTCATCCATCTGTCCCCATCCATGTGTCCCCATCTGTGTCCCCATCTGTGTCCCCACCTGTGTCCCCATGCATCTGTGTCCCCATCCATCTGTCCCCATCTGTGTCCCCAGTGCACCTGTCCCCAGTGCCATCTGCCAGTGCCACCTGTCCCCAGTGCCACGTATAAGTGCCATCTGTCATCAGTGCCACGTGTCATCAGTGCCACGTCAGTGCCATCTGTCATCAGTGCCATATCAGTGTCACGTGTCATCAGTGCCACATATTAGTGCCATCTGTCATCAGTGCCACGTATCAGTGCCATCTGTCATCAGTGTCACGTGCCATCTGTTATCAGTGTCACGTGTCATCAATGCCACGTATCAGTGCCATCTGTCATCAGTGTCACGTGTCATCAATGCCACGTATCAGTGCCATCTGTCATCAGTGTCACGTGTCATCAGTGCCACGTGTCGGTGCCATCTGTCATCAGTGCCACATATTAGTGCCATCTCTCATCAGTGCCACGTATTAGTGCCACATGATATCAGTGCCACGTATTAGTGCCATCTGTCACCAGTGCCACATATTAGTGCCATCTGTCAGTGTCACGTGTCATCAGTGCCCCGTATTAGTGCCGTCTGTCATCAGTGTCACGTGTCATCAGTGCTCCATACTAGTGCCATCTGTCACCAGTGCCACATCAGTGTCACGTGTCATCAGTGCCACGTATCAGTGCCACCTGTCATCAGTGCCACGTCAGTGTCACGTGTCATTGTCCTGGTGCTCCAGGGCCTTCAAAAGTGTACTAGGTAGTCAACAAGTTAGATGTGTAATTTATGCTCCTAGAACACGTGATGGCGCTCCCTGCATGTTGGGTCTCTCTAAGTGACCAGGCTGTGTAAAAGTCCCACATATGTGGTATCGTAATACTCAGGAGGAGTAGCAGAATTTATTTTGGGGTGTCATTTGTGGTATACACATTCCATGTGAGAGAAATAACCTATTACAATGACAATTTTGTGGGAAAAAATAAAAAATAAAAAAATAATTCATTTTGCAAAGAATTGTGGGAAAAAAAATGACAACATCAAAAAGCTCACCATGCCTCTTACTAAATACCTTGGGATGTCTACTTTCAAAAAAGGGGTCATTTGGGGGGTATTTGCACTTTCCTGGCTTGTTCGGGTCACAAGAAATGAGATAGGCCACCAGTACATCAGGTGTGATCAATTTTGTATGATTCGCACCACAGTTTGTAGAGTCTGTAACTTTCACAAAGACCAAATAATATCCACTAATTTGGGTTATTTTTACCAAAGATATGTGGCAGTATAAATTGTGGCCAAAATTTATGAAGAAAAATTAATAATTTGCTAAATTTTATCACAGAAACAAAGAAAAATGCGTTTTTTTTTTCAAAGTTTTCGGTCTTTTTTCATTTATAGCGCAAAAAATAAAAAAACCCCAGAGGTGATCAAATACCACCAAAAGAAAGCTCTATTTGTGGAAAAAAAAGGACAAAAAATTAATTTGGGTACAGTGTTGCATGACTGAGTAATTGTCATTCAAAGTGTGAGAGCACCGAAAGCTTAAAATTGGTCTGGGCAGGAAGGGTGTTTAAGTGCCCAGTAAGCAAGTGGTTATACAAAATCCATTCTATGAATAGTGTGGTAATCTTTATTGTATATTTTGGTAATTGGTATGTTTTGATATTCTGTAGATGGTGTTTTACATATTCCCTGAAGAAGATAGGCATATCATTAGCCGTTTGGAAACGCGTCGGAATTTGCACCAATCTACATATACAGCATCTTGAAACATTCATCCTGTTTTTATCTTCCTAATATGTAACTGTATACTTTGAGAAAATGATATGTCTTTTGTACAAATAAATTTAATAATTTTATATTATTTTCATTTTTTTCTATTATTCGTTGCCCTAAAAAGTTTCTGAACGGCTGTTCGTGAATCAGCCATGTAGCCAAATCGGAGGAGATAATGTGTTATTTATTATTGGCCTTGGAGTTATTGCTTTGACCAAATTTTTTTTTTGGTTGAATAATGATTTGATTTGGTATATTTTCTATATTTTTGGATGCATAGAATGCACTTTTTGGTTAAGTTCTATTGGCAGATAGCATGTCTAATTTTATTTGTTTTCTTTTTTAAATGCAAAATAAAATAATTGTGTAGAATAATACTTGGCTATGTGTTTTACTTCAAATGATAGTTTGGGAGTAGGCAGTTACATTTTTAAAAATACAATGTAAAACTGACAAGGGACACCAACATAGTTGTATCTTTGATCTTAAAAACTACTGGATAATAGTGTTGTGGTAACTTGCCCAAATAAAAAAAAATTGATATCACTAGAAAAAAAAATCCGTTGAAAATTTGTTTGCAATAACTCCATCAGTATCACCAGCAAAGCAGCTTCATTATTAACCCATTAAAGAAGAAAATAATTGTGCGCTGCATTTCGAGATTTTCATAATTTGCCACGTCACAAATGTTAATTCTCCATTACGAACGCTAGTTTACAAGACCGACCGCTTCTGGCTCATCCTTGCTTCCGAGCATGCGTGTTTGGACTTTTGTTCGATGGACTTGTTTACACACGCTCGGAAAATCTGACAATAAACTTTTGTCCGCGGAAAATTTGAAAACCTGCTAACCAACATTTGTCTGCAATTGTTCGATGGAGCATACACACGGCCGGATTTACGACCAACAGCCTGTCATCGAACATTTCCCGTCGGAAAGTCTGATCGTGTGTACGGGGCTTAGGAAGGTGTCAAGGTCTGTCACCACTCGGTCATATATGTGGGTGGGGCGCTGTAGGGTTAGTTAAAAAATGTTTTCTCAATACAACACCAGTAGAAATTTGCCCTACATTGATCATAAGACAAATAAGTCAACTGGAACTTGTTGATGGTAATATTTATATAATGAGGATAAGAATTGCACTGAAGATCAAGAAACAATACAATGTATTAGGAAATAGGTTTGTTGCTAAGGATTACAATGAAAAAGGGCTAAAAAGGAGTTGAGGGGGAGTTGTTAAAAGAAAAAAAGTATTAGAATTAATAAAAGAAATAAGACAAATAATGCTTTTATTACTAGGTTTGGAATGCCGTATAATCAGCTTAAATGGATTATGAATAAACATTGGTCAGTATTGGTGCATTCTTGTAAACATGTATTATTTTTAAACTTTTGCATAAAACAATGCAGAAACTAAAAGTAATTTATAGAAATCTTGTCATGTAGAACATTTTAGACAAATGAGCCATGGTCACTATAATCACAAAATCCCACCCAGGCCAGACACCTACAGAAGTCCATAACCAGTGTCCTGGCCTAGAGGAATATAGCAAAATAATCATGCTATCCATATAACAAAAAACATCTGGGACATGGCAAGACCAAGCTATCGTTTAGGTGAACACAATTACTACATTTCTGTAAGAATATACTTCAGCCTCAGGAGATTTGGCTGCTCAATGACCAGGCCATTTTTTTTTTTGATACAGCACTGCGTCGCCTTAACTGACAATTGCATGGTTGTGCGACGCTGTACCCAAACAAACTTGCCCTCCTTTTTTTCCCCACAAAAAAAAAGCTTTCTTTTGGTGGTATTTGATCAGCTCTGCGGTTTTTATTTTTTGTGCTATAAACAAAAGAAGAGCGACAATTTAAAAAAAACAATATATTTTTTACTTTTTGCTATAATAAATATCCCACATTTTTTTTTTAAAAAAAATATTTTTTTCCTCAGTTTAGAACGATATGTATTCTGCATATTTTTGGTAAAATAAATCAGAATAAGCATATATTTATTGGTTTGCGCAAAAGTTATAGCATCTACAAAATATTGGATAGATTTATGGCATTTTTATTATTATTTTTTTTTTTTACTAGTAATGGCGATTTTCATCGTGACTGCGATATTGCGGCGGACTTGACACATTTTTCTGACCATTGACAATTATACAGCGATCAGTGCTATAAAAATGCATATCATGTATGCATATTATGCAACTGTATAAATGTCACTGGTAGGGAAGGGGTTAACACTAGGGGGCGATCAAGGGGTTAACTGTGTTCTAACTGTAGGGGGAATGGAACTGTCTAGGAGGAGAGAGATAGGTGTTCATACTTAGTATGAATGCACGATCTGTCTCTACTCCCCTGAAAGAACCGAGATTTGTGTGTTTACACACACAGTACCCAAGTTCTCGCTCTGACACAAGTAATTGCGGGTGTCTGGCGGTCATCGCGCCCGTCTGGCACTCTCATCGGCTGTGGGCACACGCTGCGGGCGTGCCCCTAGTGGCCAAAAGGAAAAGCGATGTAAGGTAATGTCGACTTGCCGAGCCGAGCCAACCTGCCGTAGTAAAACTGCGGTGGCTGGTCCGGAAGTGGTTAAACGGCCTTTCCTAAAAAAGAAAAGAAACAATAAAAATAGTATAGGTCATTGAAACATAGAAACTAAAGATCAGTGAATTCATTGCTAGTGACTAACGCTCAATAAGCATTATATATGTCTGTTCTGCCTCCAGCAGGATATCCATTCAAGTGTTACTAAAACCACAACAGTAAAATCAGGCTGTATATGCAGTAAAACATGCTTGTTATACTCACTATGGAACCTGAGGGGTTAAAGGGGATGTAAACCCTCTCCTATACCCAGTGAAGTGAACAGCTTCAGATGATACACAGGGATGAAACAAATCTCCCTACATAAGTTCTACATGCATATCTGCTGTCTTCCGCATTATATATTCTTTAGATTTCTAACATTGTGTTAGAATTTTTACTTCTTCATTCAGCAGTCGGAGTGGATTCTTGGCATACACTGTGTGTGTGAGCTGATTGGAGAAAAGGCACCTCTCCTCTCCACATTGGCAGAAGAACAAAGATACTTGCAGAGCTGTGCTGTGACAAAACAAGCTCTCTGCTGATCTATTTATAGCACCCACCCCAACACAAATTTCAGACTGCTTTTATCTCCAGTGTCTGAGAACTTGTCAGAAGTTAACATACTGATCACAGAGGAAAAAAACAGCAGAAAGACAAGGGACTTGGGGTTTTGGAGAGAGATAAGTAAACACTACAGATATATGTGCCCAGGTCAAATTTCATGAATCGGGTTTACGTCCACTTTAATTCTTTGCATTGTGTATAAAGACTGTTTGATCCCGCCTTCTCTGATCCTCCCTTCCTTCCACAGTCCCCATCCATCTCCTGTTAGTACAGAGCCTTGGCGGCACTCTGCACATGCTCAGGAAAATGACAACTCCTCCTACAAGCTTTAACCAGACACTGATACAAGTCACAAGACTACTCTAACTGCTGATGAGAAAATATTATTAGCATTTAGCAGTTTATATTTGCTAAAATAATGGCATTTCCATGTTCTGTGTACTGTTGAAGACAGATATAGATATAGTGAATGCATGGTCCTGGGTTTAGTAACACTTTAAGTTATTTTGCCTGCAATATCAGATTTGACCAAAAGATGGAGCCAGTGGTAAATTCAGAAACTAGAAACTGTTCAACTGTTATTAAAGTTTCCATTACCCTTCACTCTAAGAAAAGAAAACAGGTGCATCCTGGGAGCTAAGACTCCATCTTAGAGACTAGAGAGAAAGAACCAGCTATCAGAGCACAGGTACATGGAACTTTCATCTCTTTACATCAGCTAATGGGAGCATTGCTGGTATGAATCATTTACTGCCATGCAGAGCCCAATTGTCTATTGTATTTTCTGTATGTTTCATATACTGATTATATGTACTTTATTTGTTTATTCTGATAGAATAGCACCCCATTCTGTTTTGTTAATAAAGCTTCAAGATTACACTCAGTCTGGCTTATTGCAGAATAGAGGGGCTTAGCTACATGTCGAGTTACACACAGGGAAATGTGTAGCGAGGACAGAGCAATGTCCGTCCCCTGTAGGGCTCCCAGGGAATTAGTGAGCTGGGCCTTTGCATACCAAGCTGTGTATTTGAATGGACTCATCAACTGCACTAACTCCCCTCTATCAAAAGTTTTTTCAATAAAGCCATCTCCTGAAGAAATAAGCGGTTCGTGTAGCGTTTCGGCATTCAGTTTTCCTTATAAGAACATTATTGATGCATTTTGAGAGAACACATACCCAAGAATCGAATGATTGTATATGCAATTTTTTTTCATAAATACAGCCTAAGGGTTAGCATGGTAAACATTTGAGAAGGCGCCTAGGGTTTTAATTGCTGGCTGGAAAAAGTAAATATCCATATGTAATATTTTATATATATATATGAACATAAACATATATATATAAGTGTGTGTATGTATAAATATATTAGGGCTGTGGAAATTAACGATTAGTTCCTCTTAATCGTTAATTTTTTTGATCGATCAAAATACTTTTGATGGGTACTCACCTCTCTGCCGGCTTTTGGGTCTTCAGGGAGTTCCGTCGGAGATCCGGTGACGTCACAGACATCTACGTCACCGGACTCCTCCCCCAAGTGCCTCTGTAATGACATATTCGGCGACCCATCGCAGTTTGCTATGGAAGTGGCGTTCTATCGCCGCCATCTTGCTACACCCCACACTCGTCCACAGTAAGGATACACTAAGAAGGGAGAAAGCGGACATGTTACACCCACCGGAGTTTTGCATTTTAGACATATTTGTAACGGTGAAGTGAGTTTCTATATTGAAATACAGTACTTAGAACTCCATCTGACTGCTTAGATGTTCAATTTTAAAAGCAGCGAACTTCTGTGAGATGAGTAGGGTTGCCGCTGCTTTTAAAATTCAAGATCTAAGTAGTCAGACGGAGTTGTAAGTACTGTATTTCACTATATAAACTGACTTTACTGTTATAAATAGGTCTAAAATGCAAAACTCCGGTGGGTGTAACAACATGTCCACTTTCCCCCTTCTTTTACCACATTTACCACTGACTAATGCAGAGTTGCAATGCAAGGAGAATTTTATTAATCGAGCAAGAAAATTTTAATCAGTAACAGCCCTTATATATATGTGTATATATATACCGTATTTATCAGCGTATAACACGCACCTTTTTCCCCTTAAAATCAGGGGAAAATCGTGGGTGCGTGTTATACGCCGATCCTCAGCGATCCCCCGCCGATCTCCGCTAGCTCTGTACTCGGCTCTTTTCGGCTCTTCTCTGCTCCACTCACAGTCACGTGAGCGGAGGCGAGAAGAGCCGCCAAGAGCCGAGTACATGTGTATCTCGGCTCCACCCAGTCCCTGCTATCTCGGCGGCGTTCGCTCCGCTCCGGTGTCCTGTCGGCGCCAATTTTAAATGGCGATGGACACTGGGGACAAGGCTGCAATGTGGACAAGGCTGCAATGTGGACAAGGCTGCAATGGGGACAAGGCTGCAATGGGGACAAGGCTGCACTGGGACAAGGCTGCACTGGGACAAGGCTGCACTGGGACAAGGCTGCACTGACAAGGCTGCAATGGACACTTAAATGTAAGTTTTTTTTCCCCTTAAACTTCCATCCTAAAAGTTTTTTTCCTTAAAATTCCCTCCTAAACTTGGGGTGCGTGTTATACGCCGATAAATACGATATATAATGTATATAAATATATAAAATACTATATTTCCTTGGAATCCTTTCTCTTTTGCCATGTGGAGGTAGAAGAGAGAGGCTTGTTGGCACTGGTCCACTGTACAACAGCAACAAGGTTGTCAGTAAACAGTCAAGTGGGTGGAGGAGGGGAAGGCGCATACCTACATCTACTACCACTCCCATTGTATGTTTCTAAAGCTTTCTATTATGGTTGGAGATCTGACCCAGTCAGTGTTACCTGATTCTTTGAAGCTGCGAAAATGAACTCACTGAGGAGCTGTCCATGGTTGACAAGATTTTAAAATGATTTCCTGGAACATTTGCTGCTGAGATAGATAGATAGATAGATAGATAGATAGATAGATAGATAGATAGATAGATAGATAGATAGATAGATAGATAGATTTTAGGAAAAAAAAAATTGACTAAACAAAGTTAAAGCGGTAGTAAAGCCGCTGAACTTTTTTTTTTTTTCTTAACACCTGTAAAGGAAAAGGCATAATGAGCTAGTATGCACCGCATACTAGCTCATTATGAATTACTTACCTTAGAACGAAGCGTCGGTAACTCACCTGGTCCACGCCGAGGTCGCTGACATGTTGCCTCGGTGTGTCTTCCGGGTATCGCGGCTCCAGCGCTGTGAGTGGCTGGAGCCGCGATGTCGTCACTCCCGCGCATGCGCACGGGAGATTTCTTCCCGGCAGGGTTCGGATTCTGCCGGCCCCTTCAGCCGAGAATCCCCCGTGCGCATGCGCCGCTGCAGTCAGCGGCGCATTGCACGGGGAATATCTCCTAAACCGCACAGGTTTAGGAGATATTTTTTTTACCTACAGGTAAGCCTTATTATAGGCTTACCTGTAGGTAAAAGTTATATTTTTGACTTTACTTACACTTTAACATTCAATGTGCTAAGTAAACGTGCATTTCATAATAGTTTTTTGCTCAAAATTTTCAGTTTACACTATTATTATTTATTTGATATTAATGTTATTTTTTGCACAAAATTGTGCAAAAAAATTGGTTGTGAAGGCAAGACATTTTAACATAGTGCATTCCCTGCATTAAAGGGGTTGTTAACCCTCGTTTTTTTTTTTTTTTTAAATAACAAACATATCATACTTACCTCCGCTGTGCAGTTAGTCTTGCACAGAGTGGCCCCGATCCTCTTCTTCTGGGGTCCCCCAACTGTGCTCGCGGCTCCTCCCTGCATCGGGAAACCCCCTAGGAGAAGCCCTCTCTCTGGGGGAAGTGGGCTGTATAAGGTATTTACTGGCAGAACAAAAAGTTTTACTATCCAAAGTTAAAACAACAAGGGCAGGAGATTTAATAGATGGAAAGTTAAAAAAAAATTACTGAAGGTCCACTTTAAGATAAAAAAAAGTCCCAGTAATTTTATTGTCCCCTCACCTCCACAAATACTTACCTGAGTCCTCACTCGACCCAGCACTGTGCCTGCCTGTAGCTCTGTCTCTCTCCTCTCTCTCCCTGCATTAATAAGACAGAGGCAGCAGCTGCTGTCAATCAAATCCTGAGAAGGGAGTGGGGGGGGGGGACAAGGTGTTGTGTGTGTCAATGGACACACATTGCGCAGCTTAGGAGCGAGCCTGCAGGTGCACCCCCATAGATAGCTTAGTGAATGAGATAAAGCTCTGCTGACGTCCGTTGTTCAATTATGAGCAAGCAAAAATACCTTTTTTTGAACTTGCAGGTGATTGCGTCTTCATTGCAAAGTGAATTTAGCAGATGAACCCCTAAAGCCCTATTTTGTCATGAGTTATTGTATCTCATAAAGAACTCAATTCACAAAGGTACATATAAATGCTTTATTTACGCAGCTCTGCAGGTTATTTTATTAGCATTAGTCATATTATAGCACTGACAGTGTTACTCTCAAACTTCCGTTAGTATGTTGAGATAAAATAAGGAGTAAAATGCTCCCGATTTAATTGTTACAATCATTTGTTGCTTTTAAAGACTTACTTGAAAACAGACTAACTGTATGAAATGTTGTTTGGTTATACAAATTAGTTTAACACTCAGAAGACACTTTATACCATACGTTTGTTTTCATGATATACTATATTATTGTATATAGAGCTTACTCAATTGTATTAACCGTTTTGTATAATTAATTGTATCCGTACATATGTAATGTATCTTTTTTTGGATGTGTATTCAATAAACCTTTTTGACAAGGAAAATAAGGAGTAAAATGAAAATAACTAGTTCATCTTAATAAATGGAGTCTAAACTGCCACTTCTAAGAAAACTGACCAGTTTATTTTCACCTCTCCAATGCTCCCCTACCTCTCCTGCTATGGCCAGCACTGCAAATTAGGCTGCAACATGCGATCCGACTTGTGAGACCCCAAGTTGCATGACATGTCAAATCCAATGCTTCTCTATGACAGCTGTTTTAACTGATATTACATAAGTCGCTCCGACTTTAGAAAAGGTTCCTGCACTACTTTGGTCCGACTTGGGCGTGGTTTCAGCCCTTGTACAGGCTCCTAAATAGCATCCAAGTTGCATCAAGTCTGAAATAAGTTGCAGGAAAATTCGTACAACTTTGCAGAGTGAACGGGGCCTTACCCTGCAGTTCAAGATATGGGGGGAATGGGACCTCCTAACATGATGTAGTCGCTCTGTCTCAAAGCCTGAGTGCTGTCACATGACGGAGGGGATAATGTCTTCACCACTGAGCTCTGATTCAGACTGACACTGGCTATTTTGGTGGTAGCCACTGAGGAATAAACCATTACCGCTGTTAACACCAGCACTAACTGTGGTTTATGATATCCTCTGCTGAAGATCTGTCTGGGTTTTTTTTTTTTTTTTTCTGCTATTTTACTCAACCCTGATAAATTGTCTCACCTAAAATGATTTGGCTGTCTATTGCACTTCTTGTGATAATAATTATTGAAGAGATTCCTAAATCAATTGTACCCTGGCTGGGGTGCAGTGCACAGTCACAGTAATGCCTCGTACACACGTACGGACTTTTGCCGGCGGACCTAAGTCCAGCGGACAATCCGCTGGACTTTCCGGCTAGGTCCGCTGGACTTTCCGAGGGTGTGGACTTGCCCACACACGCACGGACTTGTCCAGCGGATAATCCGCCGGCCAAAAGTCCGCGGGACTTTTGAAAATGAACGGACTTGCCCACACACGGAGCAGTCCGTTCATTTCGAACGTAACTTCAGGTTACGTAGCTAGCGTAGGCAGTAAATGCCGCCGCGCTAGCTCCGCAAGCTGGCATGGATTTAAAGGGAATCCCCACGCCGAAAAAAACGGCGTGGGGGTTCCCCCCAAATCCATGTCAGACCCTCATCCGAGCACGCAGCCTGGCAGGCCAGGAAAGGGGTGGGGACGAACGAGCGCCCCCCCCCCCTCCTGAGCCGTACCAGGCCGCGTGCCCTCAACATGGGGGGTGCCCTGGGGAAAGGGGGGCCGTGCGGCCCCCCCACCCCAAAGCACCTTGTCCCCATGTTGATGAGGACAAGGGCCTCTTCCCGACAACCCTGGCCGTTGGTTGTCGGGGTCTGCGGGCGGGGGCTTATCGGAATCTGGGAACCCCCTTTAATAAGGGGGCCCCCAGATACCGGCCCCCCACCCTATGTGAATGAGTATGGGGTACGATGTACCCCTACCCATTCACCTAAGGTGTAAAATGTAAAGTAAAAAAAAAAACACCCACACTTTTGAAAAAATAGTTTATTGCACTGCTCCGGGGGTCTTCTTCCGTCTTGGGGGTCTTCTCGCCGGACTCCCCCGCCATTTACCAAGCTCTTTTACCGAGCGAGGGGAGTCCGGCTACCTTCTTCGTCGTCGCCGCCGTCTGGGGGTCTCGATCCGCCTTCGGGGGTCTTCTTCCGTCTTGGGGGTCTTCTCGCCAGACTCCTCCCCTCTCTTCTGCTCTTTTACCTAGCTCTTTCACGAGGGGAGGTGTCCGGCTACCTTCTTCGTCGTCACCGCCGTCGTCGTCTGGGGGTCTCGATCCGCCTTCGGGGGTCTTCCGGGGGTCTCTTCTGTTCTTGCGGCGGTCGTCGTCTTCCGCGCCGCCGGCGCCGCCTTCTTCTTCTTCTTGTCCTTCTTGTTCTTGTTCTTCTTCTTCTTCCGATGTTGACCCGACGCTCTCTCTGCCCGGAATGCCTGTGCCGCTCTGAGCTCGGACTTATATAGGGACATGGGCGACAGGGTCACATGCACATGTCACATGGTGACCCCGCCCCCTTGTGTTGTCACAGTCCCGGAGGATGCTGGGACTGTGACATCGCAAGGGGGCGGGGTCACCATGTGACATGAACATGTGACCCTGTCGCCCATGTCCCTATATAAGTCCGAGCTCAGAGCGGCACAGGCATTCCGGGCAGAGAGAGCGTCGGGTCAACATCGGAAGAAGAAGAAGAACAAGAACAAGAAGGACAAGAAGAAGAAGAAGGCGGCGCCGGCGGCGCGGAAGACGACGACCGCCGCAAGAACAGAAGAGACCCCCGGAAGACCCCCGAAGGCGGATCGAGACCCCCAGACGACGACGGCGGCGACGACGAAGAAGGTAGCCGGACACCTCCCCTCGTGAAAGAGCTAGGTAAAAGAGCAGAAGAGAGGGGAGGAGTCCGGCGAGAAGACCCCCAAGACGGAAGAAGACCCCCCGAAGGCGGATCGAGACCCCCAGACGGCGGCGACGACGAAGAAGGTAGCCGGACTCCCCTCGCTCGGTAAAAGAGCTTGGTAAATGGCGGGGGAGTCCGGCGAGAAGACCCCCAAGACGGAAGAAGACCCCCGGAGCAGTGCAATAAACTATTTTTTCAAAAGTGTGGGTGTTTTTTTTTACTTTACATTTTACACCTTAGGTGAATGGGTAGGGGTACATCGTACCCCATACTCATTCACATAGGGTGGGGGGCCGGTATCTGGGGGCCCCCTTATTAAAGGGGGTTCCCAGATTCCGATAAGCCCCCGCCCGCAGACCCCGACAACCAACGGCCAGGGTTGTCGGGAAGAGGCCCTTGTCCTCATCAACATGGGGACAAGGTGCTTTGGGGTGGGGGGGCCGCACGGCCCCCCTTTCCCCAGGGCACCCCCCATGTTGAGGGCACGCGGCCTGGTACGGCTCAGGAGGGGGGGGGGCGCTCGTTCGTCCCCACCCCTTTCCTGGCCTGCCAGGCTGCGTGCTCGGATGAGGGTCTGACATGGATTTGGGGGGAACCCCCACGCCGTTTTTTCGGCGTGGGGATTCCCTTTAAATCCATGCCAGCTTGCGGAGCTAGCGCGGCGGCATTTACTGCCTACGCTAGCTACGTAACCTGAAGTTACGTTCGAAATGAACGGACTGCTCCGTGTGTGGGCAAGTCCGTTCAATTTTCAAAAGTCCCGCGGACTTGTGGCCGGCGGATTATCCGCTGGACAAGTCCGTGCGTGTGTGGGCAAGTCCACACCCTCGGAAAGTCCAGCGGACCTAGCCGGAAAGTCCAGCGGATTGTCCGCTGGACTTAGGTCCGCCGGCAAAAGTCCGTACGTGTGTACGAGGCATAACAGTGCCATGAGGCCAGTGCCAGACAAAATATAAACGTTTTACCTGCAAGCTCAGTGCAACATTACTACACTGCATATACTAAGAGATACACCACAGTCTGTGTGTATTCTGCTATTGGAAAAACATTGCATAAAAATTGAATTTTGCTTTTTATTTTTTTTTCCCAATAGCATTTTCTGCGTGTTCATACATACACGCTGTAGACACTAACCGTGTATTCTGATATTGCAAAAATCTTGCAAAAAATTATAATTTTGCAGTGTTTTTTTTTCTTCCCAATAGCATTTTCTGCGTTTTCATAAACGCTTTACATACTGTCCGTGTAGTCTGATATTGCAAAAACATTGCAAAAAAATATAATTTTGCAGTGTTTTTTTTTCTTCCCAATAGCATTTTCTGCGTTTTCATAAACGCTTTACATACTGTCCGTGTAGTCTGATATTGCAAAAACATTGCAAAAAAATATAATTTTGCAGTGTTTTTTTTTCTTCCCCAATAGCATTTTCTGCGTTTTCATAAACGCTTTACATACTGTCCGTGTAGTCTGATATTGCAAAAACATTGCAAAAAAATATAATTTTGCAGTGTTTTTTTTTTTTCCAATAGCATTTTCTGCGTTTTCATAAACGCTTTACATACTGTCCGTGTAGTCTGATATTGCAAAAACATTGCAAAAAAATATAATTTTGCAGTGTTTTTTTTTCTTCCCAATAGCATTTTCTGCGTTTTCATAAACGCTTTACATACTGTCTGCGTAGTCTGATATTGCAAAAACATTGCAAAAAAATAAATTTTGCAGTGTTTTTTTTCCTTCCCAATAGCATTTTCTGCGTTTTCATAAACGCTTTACATACTGTCCGTGTTGTCTGATATTGCAAAAACATTGCAAAAAAATATAATTTTGCAGTGTTTTTTTTCTTCCCAATAGCATTTTCTGCGTTTTCATAAACGCTTTAGACACTGTACGTGTATTCTGCTATATACAAAAACACCCATTTAGGGCGAGATCATAAATTTTGAAAATATGAGGAGATCATCAAAAAGGGGACGTGGCCCGGGTCGTGGTGCTGCTGGTGGCGCTCCTGTTGCAGGGAGAGGACGTGGTCGATCTGTGCCAGCTACACGCACTAGTGAAACACCTTCCTCAGGTGCGAGTAGGCGACAGAGCCTGCAGCAGTATTTTGGCACGCCTAATGAGGCTGTACGAATGTCGAGGCCAGGACAAGTACAGGCGATAGTAGATTGGGTTGCTGCTGACAGTGCTTCCGGTTCCTTCACATTGTCTCCCACCCAGTCTCCTGATGAAAGTTCAGAGTTGGCACCTGCAGCCGATGTCCATCAGTCTTTCACCTCACCCCCTTGCAAATCAGCCAATCAGTCTGAGCCCCAAATCATGCAGCAGTCTCTTCTGTTTTTTGATGACTCTGTTAGCAGGGTTTCCCAGGGCCATCCACCTAGCCCTGCCCCAGAAGTGGAAGAGATTGTGTGCACCGATGCCCAACCACTTATGTTTCATGATGAGTACATGAGAGGACCAACGCAGCACGTCTCGGATGATGACGAAACACAGGTGCCAACTGCTGCTGTCCTTCCACCACCGAGGATTGCAGGGCACTTCAGTTTGCCTCCTGTTGCTAACTCCTCCTACTCCGCCTCCTCATCCTCCACCGCCTCCTCATCCGGTCAGCGTAACACCTTCACCACCAACTTCAGCACAGCCAGGGCTAAACGACAGCAGGCAGTTTTAAAACTTTCCTGTTTGGGGGAAAAACCCCACACCGCGCAGGAGTTGTGGAGGGACATGGAACAACAGACCGATGAGTGGTTGGTGGCAGTGAGCCTCAAGCCCGGCCTGGTGGTGTGCGATAATAGGCGAAATCTCGTAGCAGCTCTGGGCCTTGCCGGTTTGACGCACATCCCTTGCCTGGCGCATGTGCTGAACTTGGTGGTCCAGAGGTTCCTGAAGAATTACCCCGATATGCCAGAGCTGCTGCAGAAAGTGCGGGCCGTCTGTGCGCACTTTCGGCGTTCTCACCCTGCTGCTGCTTGCCTGTCAGCGCTGCAGCGTAACTTCGGCCTTCCCGCTCACCGTCTCATATGTGACGGGCCCACAAGGTGGAACTCCACCTTGCACATGCTTGCCAGACTGTGCAAGCAGCAGCAGGCGATAGTGGAGTTTCAGCTGCAGCACGCACGCGTAAGTCGCTCTGCGGAACAGCACCACTTCACCGCCAATAACTGGGCCTCCATGCGAGACCTGTGTGCCTTGTTGCGCTGTTTCGAGTACTCCACCAACATGGCCAGTGCCGATGACGCCGTTCTCAGCGTTACTATCCCAGTTCTATGCCTCCTTGAAAAAACTCTTAAGGCGATGATGGAAGAGGATGTGGCACAGGATGAGGAGGAGGAGGAGGAGGAGGAGGAAGAGGGTTCATTTCCAAGGCTTTCAGGGCAGTCATTTACAAGTGGCTACGAGGGTGGGTTCCTGCACCAACAAGCGCCAGGTACACAATTGTCTGGCAGCAAGGGCACAGTTCTGGAGGATGACGAGGTGGAGGATGAGGAGGAGATGGAGGAGGAGGAAGAACCATGTTCACAGCAGGGTGGCACCCAGACCAGCTCATGTCCATCACTGGTGCGTGGCTGGGGGGATACAGAGGACACAGACGATACACCTCCCACAGAGGACAGCTTTTCCTTGCCTCTGGGCAGCCTGGCACACATGAGCGATTACATGCTACAGTGTCTCCGCAACGACCGCCGAGTTGCCCACATTTTAACTGGTGCTGATTATTGGGTGGCCACCCTGCTGGATCCCCGTTACAAGGACAACGTGCCGTCCTTAATTACCTCACTGGAGCGTGATTGTAAGATGCGCGAGTACAAGCGCACGCTGGTAGACGCGCTGCTGGTGGCATTCCCACTTGGAAGCGGGGGTACGGTGGAAGCACAAGGCGAAGGCAGAGGAGGAGGAAGAGCTCGCCAACGCAGCCGGGGCACCTCGCAGGGCAGGGTTAGCATAGCCGGAATGTGGAAAAGCTTTGTCGGCACGCCACAACAACCAGCACCACCAGCTGAGATGGAACGTCTTAGCAGGAGGCAGCATTTCACCAACATGGTGGAGCAGTATGTGTGCACACGCGTACACGTACTGCATGACGGGTCTGCCCCCTTAAACTTCTGGGTCTCCAAATTGGGCACATGGCCTGAGCTTGCCCTTTACGCCTTGGAGGTGCTGGTCTGCCCTGCCGCCAGTG
Source organism: Lithobates sylvaticus (assembly GCA_028564925.1). Classification (NCBI taxonomy): domain Eukaryota; kingdom Metazoa; phylum Chordata; class Amphibia; order Anura; family Ranidae; genus Lithobates; species Lithobates sylvaticus. Next base: position 92,530,127 of record CM053036.1, on the reverse strand, counting down.
TATTATCTGAATGTGTACTTAGCACGGCAGGGGGCGTTATCACAGACAAGCGCAGCCGCCTGTCCAGAGCCAATGTGGACAAGCTCACGTTCATTAAAATGAACCAGGCATGGATCCCACAGGACTTGGCCGTACCTTGTGCAGAATAGACACATATACCGGTGTTCTGACGAAAACTGTCTTGCTATCGGATAGTGTCCGGCCACTTACTGCGCAGGTGCAGTGCTTGCGCAGTACGGAGGACAAGGAGATTCACAAAATCTCCAAAGATGAACGTCGCCTGCGCAGTGAGTGCAGGTTCAAGCCCGACCATCCAAGTGGACATACGGTAGCACATAGTAACAGGGCCCCTCACGGGCTCGCTTGGCTAGGCTTCAACCTCGGATGATGTGGCTTGAACCTGGAGTCACCGCGCATCGTCTTCGGAGAGTTTCAAAATCCCCTTGTCCTACATACTGAGCAAGCGCAGTACAGGGCGGACACTATGCGACGGGGGACAGAATTCGACACATCATTCACCACTAGCCTTACCCAGCCATTGTTGTATTTTTGAACCAGTGTTGGCTACCTCGTCCTCCTCCACCGCCGCTTCCACCTACACCGCCACATCCACCGCCACCTCAACCTCCTACTCCATTTGAATTTCGTCCTCCTAGGTCAAGATTATAATTTTTTCATTTTTTTAAAATTTCCAAGTATTTTATTTTCCCACCACCTTATCCATTAAATTGAATCATTTTTTTCCAGAAAGTGCGCATTCTGGGGTATTCCCACCATATGTGCGGCATCGTGCCGTTGAGTTTCTGAGGTTCTTAATGACTTCCTGTACCTCTTCTGCTGAGAAGGGGGCCTCCAGCATTTTTTTTTTATTTTTTATTTTTTTTTATGTTATTTTAAGTTATTTCCCTATCCACATTTGTTTGCAGATCACTTGCCATGCTCTTAACAACATTTTGTTGCCATTTGCAGCCCTCTAGCCCTTTCCATTACCTTTTTACAGCCATTTTAGTGTTCAAAAGTCCGGGTCCCCATTGACTTCAATGGGGTTCGGAGTTCGGGGTCAAGTTCGGGTCAAGTTCGGTCCCGAACCCGGACTTTTTTCCGAAGTTCGGCTGAACCCGCCGAACCCGAACATCCAGGTGTCCGCTCAACTCTAAAGCTGATTGGTTTCTATGCACAGCTGCACCAGATTTTACACTCTCCAGTTTTAGTAAATCAGCCTTATCAAACCGATAACCGGCTTGTGTTAAAGAAACAGCTGCACTGATTATCCTAGAAACATAGAAAAGTGATGGCAGAAAAAGACCTATAAGGCTCGATTCACACTAACGCGTTTTTTGATGCATTTTGCAGAAATGCAGGGAAATTTTTTAACATGGGTTCCTATGCATCAATGCATTTTTGTGCCTCTGCGTTTTTGGAAAGGGTCGGGACTTTTTTTCATGCAAAATGCAGCGTTTTGCATGTAATAGAAGTCAATGGACCTGCATCCAAAATGCAAGTACCGCGTTTTTACGGCGATTTGCGTTTTGCGGTTTTTATTTTATTATTTTTTTTACACTGTATATAGCTGTAAAAAAAAAAAAAACGCGGCAAAATCGCGGTAAAAACGCGTGTCCGAAAACGAGGCAAGCACCGCAAAAAGCACTGCAAAAACGCTCAAAAGCAAAATGCATAGATGTGAATCGAGCCTTAGTCCATTAAGTCTGCCCATTTTTTTGTTTTGTTTTAATTTTATTTTTTTTTGTTTGTTTTTTTTCGTCTTTAACTACTTCCTGTCCCCACTGTAGACAAAAAACGGCTACAGCGCAGGTCTACTTTTTCTTTATTTAAAAAAAAAAAAAATTTCCTTAACCTTTTTTGTCTGAGTCTATGTTTGTCCCAAGCATGTTTGAAGCCATTTACTGTTGGCTGTCTCACTACCGCTGCTGGCAGTTTTTTTCCAAGCATCCACTACCCTTTCAGTAAAATAATACTTTCTAAAATTGGTTTTGAACTTTCCTCCAGTTAGTTTGAGGTGCTCTAACTGTAGGGGGGATGGGCTACCTAGGACATGACAGAGATCGTTGTTGCCAATGACTGGGAACAGAAGATCTCTGACATGTCACTAGGCAGAACTGGGAATTGCCTTGTTTACATAGGCAGTTCCCCGTTCTGCCTCTGTACACAGTGATCGTGGGTCGCTGGCAGACATTGAGTGTGCGGAACCTGCGGGCACGATCCCGCGGCACGTGCACGCCCGCTACCCTCCCTGCACAGACCAATGTACACCTACGGCAGTTTGCGCAGGAGAGCTGACCTGCTGCAGCATAAGGATGGCGGCTGGTCGGCAAGAGTTTAAAGGTTTCAGTGTCCTGATTATCAGTGCAGTCCCAACAGTGCCCAACAGTGCTGTCAATCAGTGTCACTTATCAGTGCCCTTAAGTGTTGCCTATCAGTGCTGCCTATCAGTACCTCCTCATCAGTGCTGCCTCATCTGTGCCCATCAGTGCAGCTTCATTAGTACCTCCTTACCAGTGCCACCTCATCTGTGCCCATCAGTGCCACCTCATCAGTGCCGCCTTTCCATGCAGCTTTATCAGTACCTCCTCATCAGTGCCGCCTCATCTTTGCCCACCAGTGCCACCTCATCTGTGCCCATCAGTGCCGCCTATTAGTGCAGCTTCATCAGTACTTCCTCATCAGTGCCCACCAGTGCTGCCTCATCTGTGCCCATTAGTGCAGCCTCATCAGCGCACACCATTGAAGGAGAAAAATTACCTGTTTGCAAAATTTTATAACAAACTATGAAAAATGTTTTTTTTGTTCCAAATTTCCGGTCTTCTTTTGTTTGCGTAGAAAAAAAATAAAAAAAAACCCAGTGGTGATTAAATACCACCAATTGAAAGCTCTATTTGTGAGAGAAAAATAACAATATGATAAAAATGTCATATGGGTACAGTGTTGCATGACCACGCAATTGTCATTCAAAGTGTGACAGCACTGAAAGCTGAAAATTGGCCTGGGCAGAAAGGGGGTAAAAGTGCCCTGTATTGAAGTGGTTAAACAGCTGTCTTCTTCCTCTCCAAATCTCACCAAAAATCTATTACAGCCAGGCTAAAGTTAGCTGTGTTTTAAAGAGCAATAATCCATGTCATAGTCTTCATGAATTGACTTCTAATGTCAAAATACTTAAAAAATCTATAATATAACATGCTGTTCCATACAGTAATGCCTCAGGGAAATGAAAAATCGATGTCCCTCAGTAAAGCAAAAAATAATATGCAAGCTATTGAAATGAGTGCCAAAAGCGTATGCATGGTCTAAAAACAGCTTTATTGCAGAGATGCTTAATCTTTAAATATCAAGGACATCTCCAGGGACGTGGAATTCCAAGGACAAATCTCCAGAACCTTGGACTGTCCTGGAAATCCATAGTGGCACATTCGTCATACGCATATACCTTAGCTATACCTTTACTGCTGAATCTTCATGCCACCAGGTCAGAGGTGGGCATGGCAATCACAAGTAATTATAATTAGATTATAGATGTTGTGACGGTCCCAGCTAGCTGCATCCATGACGAATCCAGTTTTCAGGAAAAAGATAAAAGCTCATAAATATTACATGCGGCTTCTCAAGGTCAGGCAGAATAGTCCCAGACACTCTAGGTTTCATTATCTCTTTGCAATATCAAAAAAAAATAATAATCCTGCATGCTGTAAAAATGATGCAGCTGGATGAAGGGTTGTGTGCAGTATCCGTTCCCAGTGACTTCAGCCACTGACATTCATTGCTTGGTGAACATGTTGGCAGCTGTTTTAACAAAGAGCTCATGTGTCAGTCATAGAGGGATTTAAAATGGAAAAAAAGCACTTGAGATTTACAGTTGGGCTAAAAATACTTTCTGCTAAGAGACAAATGACAAATTGCTCAGCGAAGGTGATATCTTTATTGGCATTCACTGCTCTGAAAGCTGGATTTAGGGAGCAGGGAGGCTGAGATCATTACAATAGCAAGGCGTTTAGGAAAAAAAGAATAAATGATGATTTTAAGCTTTGCAGAAGCTGGCAGAATTGATATTTTTTGGGTAGGGCTAAGAACAGTGCTGCATATAAAGCCAACCTTTATTCGATTGTTAATCTAAAGCTATGTTGAATCCACCTAGAATGAATATGTAAAAAGTAACAGAAGGGCTAAAATACCTATCCTGGAGAAAATACCATTGCAGGCTCCTTTCAGTGCTGGTCACTGGACCAAAAGCTTAGAGCCAAACTCCAGGATAAGCAAATATTGTTTAAATACATTCATTATGAATCTGTGTGTGCTTTGTGTATTTCTTCCAAATCTGCACAGTAATCCAATCCATAAATCAATCCATAAAGCATTGCCTCTGTGCAGGAGCTTCCTATAATAGAGACCGGTCGCTGCTGCTCCCTCTCCTTGTGCAGGGTGACTGGTCTTGTCTCCGCCCCACATGTCGTTTTCTATAGGTAGCCTATAGTGGGTGGAGCTTGCTTAGTCCACTATAGCTTTATTCTCTGCACAGGCTATGTACAGTGGGGGTGTCACTGCTACTTTTACAAGGGAATATCAAGATTTGCTATGGCATTTGGTGATCACAAAGTGGATTTATGTCCTTTGTGGTTATTGAGAAAACAAAATTAATTTTTTTTTTTTGTCCAGAGCTCAGCTTTAATGTGTTACTAAACCCACAACAGTAAAAAAAAAAAAACACTCTGTATATGCAGTAAAGCATGCTTCTTAAGCCTCATACACACGATCGGACCGTGGACCAACTTTTCCGTGGATTTTTGTCCAAAGGGCGTTGGCCCCAAGTTGGTATTGCATACACACGGCAGGACTTTTTCAGCCAACTTTCACCAAATCATTTGGTTTTTCTGCTCTTTACCACCACCTTTGGTCAACTTCTGTATTGTTGTCTGCTCTTTTGCGTTGGTTCTGCATTGGTTTGTACAAAAGTTGGTTTTGTGCACACACGGTCGGACTTTGGTCCATCGGACTTTTGTTGGCAGAAAGTTGGCCCGTTCGCACAGCCAACAAAAGTCCGATGAAACCTTGAAAAAGTTGGTCCGATGGAGCGTACACACGGTCGGATGTTGGTCCAAAACAGCTAATTTGCATGTTGGTTGTCAAAAAGTCTGATCGTGTGTACGGGCCTTAATACTCACTGTGCAACCTAAGTGGTTATCCTGTGCATTGTGTAAAAAGGCTGAGATCATTACAATAGCAAGGCGTTTAGGAAAAAAAGAATAAATGATGATTTTAAGCTTTGCAGAAGCTGGCAGAATTGATATTTTTTGGGTAGGGCTAAGAACAGTGCTGCATATAAAGCCAACCTTTATTCGATTGTTAATCTAAAGCTATGTTGAATCCACCTAGAATGAATATGTAAAAAGTAACAGAAGGGCTAAAATACCTATCCTGGAGAAAATACCATTGCAGGCTCCTTTCAGTGCTGGTCACTGGACCAAAAGCTTAGAGCCAAACTCCAGGATAAGCAAATATTGTTTAAATACATTCATTATGAATCTGTGTGTGCTTTGTGTATTTCTTCCAAATCTGCACAGTAATCCAATCCATAAATCAATCCATAAAGCATTGCCTCTGTGCAGGAGCTTCCTATAATAGAGACTGGTCGCTGCTGCTCCCTCTCCTTGTGCAGGGTGACTGGTCTTGTCTCCGCCCCACATGTCGTTTTCTATAGGTAGCCTATAGTGGGTGGAGCTTGCTTAGTCCACTATAGCTTTATTCTCTGCACAGGCTATGTACAGTGGGGGTGTCACTGCTACTTTTACAAGGGAATATCAAGATTTGCTATGGCATTTGGTGATCACAAAGTGGATTTATGTCCTTTGTGGTTATTGAGAAAACAAAATTAATTTTTTTTTTTTTGTCCAGAGCTCAGCTTTAATGTGTTACTAAACCCACAACAGTAAAAAAAAAAAAACACTCTGTATATGCAGTAAAGCATGCTTCTTAAGCCTCATACACACGATCGGACCGTGGACCAACTTTTCCGTGGATTTTTGTCCAAAGGGCGTTGGCCCCAAGTTGGTATTGCATACACACGGCAGGACTTTTTCAGCCAACTTTCACCAAATCATTTGGTTTTTCTGCTCTTTACCACCACCTTTGGTCAACTTCTGTATTGTTGTCTGCTCTTTTGCGTTGGTTCTGCATTGGTTTGTACAAAAGTTGGTTTTGTGCACACACGGTCGGACTTTGGTCCATCGGACTTTTGTTGGCAGAAAGTTGGCCCGTTCGCACAGCCAACAAAAGTCCGATGAAACCTTGAAAAAGTTGGTCCGATGGAGCGTACACACGGTCGGATGTTGGTCCAAAACAGCTAATTTGCATGTTGGTTGTCAAAAAGTCTGATCGTGTGTACGGGCCTTAATACTCACTGTGCAACCTAAGTGGTTATCCTGTGCATTGTGTAAAAAGGCTGTTTGATCCTGTCTTCCCTAATCCTCTCCTTCTTTTACAATCCCCAATCCATCTCTTGATAGAAAAGAGGATAGGAGACGCTGTACATGCTCAGTTTGGTGTATATTGCTAGAGAGTTTTTTTTTTCTTGGGAGAGTGCATGTGATCAGCACAGGGCCAATCAGCACTGTCCAGACAGAGGGTCAGGGATCATGCAGCCTGATAGGACAGTGATAGGACAGTCATGAATGAAAAATCCTCCTACAAGCTTTAACTAGACACTATTATAGGACTTCTATATACTGCTGATGATAAAAGATATTTAGAAGTTTATAATGACTAAAACTATTGCATTTCCAAGTTCTGTGTATTGTGGGAGGCCAGATATAGTGAATGCAGTGTCCTGGGTTTATTAACTCTTTAACCACTTGCCGCCTGCCCACCGTCAAATGATGGCGTGGTGGTGCGGCTCTCATTCTGGGTGGAAAGTCATATGACGGCTTCCCAGAACGGCCGCTCTCGCACGCCCGCAGCGCAGCGATCGCGGCCGCACCGTGTTGCTAGGACCCGGCATGACCCTGATCTCTGTAAACTGTTTTAATGCATTGAATTATTGTGCCTACCTGGTCCTTAAAATAATTAATAACCATATGCGCCTCTAATCGTTTCACCACACATAGGCGCATATGGTTATTAATTATTTTAAGGACCAGGTAGGCACAATAATTCAATGTATTAAAACAACTGACCATGCTAATATCCAATGTGACCATAATGAAGTTTAATCTTTTTCTTGACGATGTATTTCAATGTATCTTTACTATACGAATGATATGTATTCTATGTAATATAGATGAAATCTATGATATATGCAAAACCTTGATGCTGATAAGCAGTTGGTTCTGCTTATCAACGCATCAAATTACAATTATCAAGTATTGTTTCATGGCCCATCAAATATGTTATGAATGTGTATTTTTTTTATACGATTTTGATACGATTAATACATTTATACCTTTTTTTAAATTGGTGTCTTCTGTGCTTACCCTATCAATTAAAATCCCATTATTTTGTAAGAGACTTGTCTCTTTCCTCCCCCTTCTTTTAGTATTACCAGAGATTTGAGACACTGTCTATTCTGGAAATGTCCAATCATTAATATTTATCGATAAAAACATCGTAAAACATGTAGATGTGTGAATAACATATGGCATGTAGCAAGTAATACTTGTTCCCAATATATGGAGAAGTCCTCGTGCATTGAGTAGTCCAACGTGTTTCGCAAAGCTAGATCTCCTTTTCATGGAAACTCAATATGCATCTAGACTTTAAATTAAATTTAAAGGAATATAATTACAATCACAACAATCCACATATAATTTTTTCATTTTACAGTAACAAAAAAGGTTACAGTCAAAAGATATTCCATAAATATTGTGCTCACCAATTTCATCAAATTCTGGCTGTGCATAATTTTCAGCATAGAAAGGGACCAAACCAATCCC